>OX387229.1:16279744-16308709 GCA_947561695.1 Tyria jacobaeae | reverse complement strand
TAACCTAACCTAACCTAACCTAACCTAACCTAACCTAACCTAACCTAACCTAACCTAACCTAACCTAACCTAACCTAACCTAACCTAACCTAACCTAACCTAACCTAACCTAACCTAACCTAACCTAACCTAACCTAACCTAACCTAACCTAACCTAACCGAACCTAACCTAACCTAACCTAACCTAACCTAACCTAACCTAACCTAACCTAACCTAACCTAACCTAACCTAACCTAACCTAACCTAACCTAACCTAACCTAACCTAACCTAACCTAACCTAACCTAACCTAACCTAACCTAACCTAACCTAACCTAACCTAACCTAACCTAACCTAACCTAACCTAACCTAACCTAACCTAACCTAACCTAACCTAACCTAACCTAACCTAACCTAACCTAACCTAACCTAACCTAACCTAACCTAACCTAACCTAACCTAACCTAACCTAACCTAACCTAACCTAACCTAACCTAACCTAACCTAACCTAACCTAACCTAACCTAACCTAACCTAACCTAACCTAACCTAACCTAACCTAACCTAACCTAACCTAACCTAACCTAACCTAACCTAACCTAACCTAACCTAACCTAACCTAACCTAACCTAACCTAACCTAACCTAACCTAACCTAACCTAACCTAACCTAACCTAACCTAACCTAACCTAACCTAACCTAACCTAACCTAACCTAACCTAACCTAACCTAACCTAACCTAACCTAACCTAACCTAACCTAACCTAACCTAACCTAACCTAACCTAACCTAACCTAACCTAACCTAACCTAACCTAACCTAACCTAACCTAACCTAACCTAACCTAACCTAACCTAACCTAACCTAACCTAACCTAACCTAACCTAACCTAACCTAACCTAACCTAACCTAACCTAACCTAACCTAACCTAACCTAACCTAACCTAACCTAACCTAACCTAACCTAACCTAACCTAACCTAACCTAACCTAACCTAACCTAACCTAACCTAACCTAACCTAACCTAACCTAACCTAACCTAACCTAACCTAACCTAACCTAACCTAACCTAACCTAACCTAACCTAACCTAACCTAACCTAACCTAACCTAACCTAACCTAACCTAACCTAACCTAACCTAACCTAACCTAACCTAACCTAACCTAACCTAACCTAACCTAACCTAACCTAACCTAACCTAACCTAACCTAACCTAACCTAACCTAACCTAACCTAACCTAACCTAACCTAACCTAACCTAACCTAACCTAACCTAACCTAACCTAACCTAACCTAACCTAACCTAACCTAACCTAACCTAACCTAACCTAACCTAACCTAACCTAACCTAACCTAACCTAACCTAACCTAACCTAACCTAACCTAACCTAACCTAACCTAACCTAACCTAACCTAACCTAACCTAACCTAACCTAACCTAACCTAACCTAACCTAACCTAACCTAACCTAACCTAACCTAACCTAACCTAACCTAACCTAACCTAACCTAACCTAACCTAACCTAACCTAACCTAACCTAACCTAACCTAACCTAACCTAACCTAACCTAACCTAACCTAACCTAACCTAACCTAACCTAACCTAACCTAACCTAACCTAACCTAACCTAACCTAACCTAACCTAACCTAACCTAACCTAACCTAACCTAACCTAACCTAACCTAACCTAACCTAACCTAACCTAACCTAACCTAACCTAACCTAACCTAACCTAACCTAACCTAACCTAACCTAACCTAACCTAACCTAACCTAACCTAACCTAACCTAACCTAACCTAACCTAACCTAACCTAACCTAACCTAACCTAACCTAACCTAACCTAACCTAACCTAACCTAACCTAACCTAACCTAACCTAACCTAACCTAACCTAACCTAACCTAACCTAACCTAACCTAACCTAACCTAACCTAACCTAACCTAACCTAACCTAACCTAACCTAACCTAACCTAACCTAACCTAACCTAACCTAACCTAACCTAACCTAACCTAACCTAACCTAACCTAACCTAACCTAACCTAACCTAACCTAACCTAACCTAACCTAACCTAACCTAACCTAACCTAACCTAACCTAACCTAACCTAACCTAACCTAACCTAACCTAACCTAACCTAACCTAACCTAACCTAACCTAACCTAACCTAACCTAACCTAACCTAACCTAACCTAACCTAACCTAACCTAACCTAACCTAACCTAACCTAACCTAACCTAACCTAACCTAACCTAACCTAACCTAACCTAACCTAACCTAACCTAACCTAACCTAACCTAACCTAACCTAACCTAACCTAACCTAACCTAACCTAACCTAACCTAACCTAACCTAACCTAACCTAACCTAACCTAACCTAACCTAACCTAACCTAACCTAACCTAACCTAACCTAACCTAACCTAACCTAACCTAACCTAACCTAACCTAACCTAACCTAACCTAACCTAACCTAACCTAACCTAACCTAACCTAACCTAACCTAACCTAACCTAACCTAACCTAACCTAACCTAACCTAACCTAACCTAACCTAACCTAACCTAACCTAACCTAACCTAACCTAACCTAACCTAACCTAACCTAACCTAACCTAACCTAACCTAACCTAACCTAACCTAACCTAACCTAACCTAACCTAACCTAACCTAACCTAACCTAACCTAACCTAACCTAACCTAACCTAACCTAACCTAACCTAACCTAACCTAACCTAACCTAACCTAACCTAACCTAACCTAACCTAACCTAACCTAACCTAACCTAACCTAACCTAACCTAACCTAACCTAACCTAACCTAACCTAACCTAACCTAACCTAACCTAACCTAACCTAACCTAACCTAACCTAACCTAACCTAACCTAACCTAACCTAACCTAACCTAACCTAACCTAACCTAACCTAACCTAACCTAACCTAACCTAACCTAACCTAACCTAACCTAACCTAACCTAACCTAACCTAACCTAACCTAACCTAACCTAACCTAACCTAACCTAACCTAACCTAACCTAACCTAACCTAACCTAACCTAACCTAACCTAACCTAACCTAACCTAACCTAACCTAACCTAACCTAACCTAACCTAACCTAACCTAACCTAACCTAACCTAACCTAACCTAACCTAACCTAACCTAACCTAACCTAACCTAACCTAACCTAACCTAACCTAACCTAACCTAACCTAACCTAACCTAACCTAACCTAACCTAACCTAACCTAACCTAACCTAACCTAACCTAACCTAACCTAACCTAACCTAACCTAACCTAACCTAACCTAACCTAACCTAACCTAACCTAACCTAACCTAACCTAACCTAACCTAACCTAACCTAACCTAACCTAACCTAACCTAACCTAACCTAACCTAACCTAACCTAACCTAACCTAACCTAACCTAACCTAACCTAACCTAACCTAACCTAACCTAACCTAACCTAACCTAACCTAACCTAACCTAACCTAACCTAACCTAACCTAACCTAACCTAACCTAACCTAACCTAACCTAACCTAACCTAACCTAACCTAACCTAACCTAACCTAACCTAACCTAACCTAACCTAACCTAACCTAACCTAACCTAACCTAACCTAACCTAACCTAACCTAACCTAACCTAACCTAACCTAACCTAACCTAACCTAACCTAACCTAACCTAACCTAACCTAACCTAACCTAACCTAACCTAACCTAACCTAACCTAACCTAACCTAACCTAACCTAACCTAACCTAACCTAACCTAACCTAACCTAACCTAACCTAACCTAACCTAACCTAACCTAACCTAACCTAACCTAACCTAACCTAACCTAACCTAACCTAACCTAACCTAACCTAACCTAACCTAACCTAACCTAACCTAACCTAACCTAACCTAACCTAACCTAACCTAACCTAACCTAACCTAACCTAACCTAACCTAACCTAACCTAACCTAACCTAACCTAACCTAACCTAACCTAACCTAACCTAACCTAACCTAACCTAACCTAACCTAACCTAACCTAACCTAACCTAACCTAACCTAACCTAACCTAACCTAACCTAACCTAACCTAACCTAACCTAACCTAACCTAACCTAACCTAACCTAACCTAACCTAACCTAACCTAACCTAACCTAACCTAACCTAACCTAACCTAACCTAACCTAACCTAACCTAACCTAACCTAACCTAACCTAACCTAACCTAACCTAACCTAACCTAACCTAACCTAACCTAACCTAACCTAACCTAACCTAACCTAACCTAACCTAACCTAACCTAACCTAACCTAACCTAACCTAACCTAACCTAACCTAACCTAACCTAACCTAACCTAACCTAACCTAACCTAACCTAACCTAACCTAACCTAACCTAACCTAACCTAACCTAACCTAACCTAACCTAACCTAACCTAACCTAACCTAACCTAACCTAACCTAACCTAACCTAACCTAACCTAACCTAACCTAACCTAACCTAACCTAACCTAACCTAACCTAACCTAACCTAACCTAACCTAACCTAACCTAACCTAACCTAACCTAACCTAACCTAACCTAACCTAACCTAACCTAACCTAACCTAACCTAACCTAACCTAACCTAACCTAACCTAACCTAACCTAACCTAACCTAACCTAACCTAACCTAACCTAACCTAACCTAACCTAACCTAACCTAACCTAACCTAACCTAACCTAACCTAACCTAACCTAACCTAACCTAACCTAACCTAACCTAACCTAACCTAACCTAACCTAACCTAACCTAACCTAACCTAACCTAACCTAACCTAACCTAACCTAACCTAACCTAACCTAACCTAACCTAACCTAACCTAACCTAACCTAACCTAACCTAACCTAACCTAACCTAACCTAACCTAACCTAACCTAACCTAACCTAACCTAACCTAACCTAACCTAACCTAACCTAACCTAACCTAACCTAACCTAACCTAACCTAACCTAACCTAACCTAACCTAACCTAACCTAACCTAACCTAACCTAACCTAACCTAACCTAACCTAACCTAACCTAACCTAACCTAACCTAACCTAACCTAACCTAACCTAACCTAACCTAACCTAACCTAACCTAACCTAACCTAACCTAACCTAACCTAACCTAACCTAACCTAACCTAACCTAACCTAACCTAACCTAACCTAACCTAACCTAACCTAACCTAACCTAACCTAACCTAACCTAACCTAACCTAACCTAACCTAACCTAACCTAACCTAACCTAACCTAACCTAACCTAACCTAACCTAACCTAACCTAACCTAACCTAACCTAACCTAACCTAACCTAACCTAACCTAACCTAACCTAACCTAACCTAACCTAACCTAACCTAACCTAACCTAACCTAACCTAACCTAACCTAACCTAACCTAACCTAACCTAACCTAACCTAACCTAACCTAACCTAACCTAACCTAACCTAACCTAACCTAACCTAACCTAACCTAACCTAACCTAACCTAACCTAACCTAACCTAACCTAACCTAACCTAACCTAACCTAACCTAACCTAACCTAACCTAACCTAACCTAACCTAACCTAACCTAACCTAACCTAACCTAACCTAACCTAACCTAACCTAACCTAACCTAACCTAACCTAACCTAACCTAACCTAACCTAACCTAACCTAACCTAACCTAACCTAACCTAACCTAACCTAACCTAACCTAACCTAACCTAACCTAACCTAACCTAACCTAACCTAACCTAACCTAACCTAACCTAACCTAACCTAACCTAACCTAACCTAACCTAACCTAACCTAACCTAACCTAACCTAACCTAACCTAACCTAACCTAACCTAACCTAACCTAACCTAACCTAACCTAACCTAACCTAACCTAACCTAACCTAACCTAACCTAACCTAACCTAACCTAACCTAACCTAACCTAACCTAACCTAACCTAACCTAACCTAACCTAACCTAACCTAACCTAACCTAACCTAACCTAACCTAACCTAACCTAACCTAACCTAACCTAACCTAACCTAACCTAACCTAACCTAACCTAACCTAACCTAACCTAACCTAACCTAACCTAACCTAACCTAACCTAACCTAACCTAACCTAACCTAACCTAACCTAACCTAACCTAACCTAACCTAACCTAACCTAACCTAACCTAACCTAACCTAACCTAACCTAACCTAACCTAACCTAACCTAACCTAACCTAACCTAACCTAACCTAACCTAACCTAACCTAACCTAACCTAACCTAACCTAACCTAACCTAACCTAACCTAACCTAACCTAACCTAACCTAACCTAACCTAACCTAACCTAACCTAACCTAACCTAACCTAACCTAACCTAACCTAACCTAACCTAACCTAACCTAACCTAACCTAACCTAACCTAACCTAACCTAACCTAACCTAACCTAACCTAACCTAACCTAACCTAACCTAACCTAACCTAACCTAACCTAACCTAACCTAACCTAACCTAACCTAACCTAACCTAACCTAACCTAACCTAACCTAACCTAACCTAACCTAACCTAACCTAACCTAACCTAACCTAACCTAACCTAACCTAACCTAACCTAACCTAACCTAACCTAACCTAACCTAACCTAACCTAACCTAACCTAACCTAACCTAACCTAACCTAACCTAACCTAACCTAACCTAACCTAACCTAACCTAACCTAACCTAACCTAACCTAACCTAACCTAACCTAACCTAACCTAACCTAACCTAACCTAACCTAACCTAACCTAACCTAACCTAACCTAACCTAACCTAACCTAACCTAACCTAACCTAACCTAACCTAACCTAACCTAACCTAACCTAACCTAACCTAACCTAACCTAACCTAACCTAACCTAACCTAACCTAACCTAACCTAACCTAACCTAACCTAACCTAACCTAACCTAACCTAACCTAACCTAACCTAACCTAACCTAACCTAACCTAACCTAACCTAACCTAACCTAACCTAACCTAACCTAACCTAACCTAACCTAACCTAACCTAACCTAACCTAACCTAACCTAACCTAACCTAACCTAACCTAACCTAACCTAACCTAACCTAACCTAACCTAACCTAACCTAACCTAACCTAACCTAACCTAACCTAACCTAACCTAACCTAACCTAACCTAACCTAACCTAACCTAACCTAACCTAACCTAACCTAACCTAACCTAACCTAACCTAACCTAACCTAACCTAACCTAACCTAACCTAACCTAACCTAACCTAACCTAACCTAACCTAACCTAACCTAACCTAACCTAACCTAACCTAACCTAACCTAACCTAACCTAACCTAACCTAACCTAACCTAACCTAACCTAACCTAACCTAACCTAACCTAACCTAACCTAACCTAACCTAACCTAACCTAACCTAACCTAACCTAACCTAACCTAACCTAACCTAACCTAACCTAACCTAACCTAACCTAACCTAACCTAACCTAACCTAACCTAACCTAACCTAACCTAACCTAACCTAACCTAACCTAACCTAACCTAACCTAACCTAACCTAACCTAACCTAACCTAACCTAACCTAACCTAACCTAACCTAACCTAACCTAACCTAACCTAACCTAACCTAACCTAACCTAACCTAACCTAACCTAACCTAACCTAACCTAACCTAACCTAACCTAACCTAACCTAACCTAACCTAACCTAACCTAACCTAACCTAACCTAACCTAACCTAACCTAACCTAACCTAACCTAACCTAACCTAACCTAACCTAACCTAACCTAACCTAACCTAACCTAACCTAACCTAACCTAACCTAACCTAACCTAACCTAACCTAACCTAACCTAACCTAACCTAACCTAACCTAACCTAACCTAACCTAACCTAACCTAACCTAACCTAACCTAACCTAACCTAACCTAACCTAACCTAACCTAACCTAACCTAACCTAACCTAACCTAACCTAACCTAACCTAACCTAACCTAACCTAACCTAACCTAACCTAACCTAACCTAACCTAACCTAACCTAACCTAACCTAACCTAACCTAACCTAACCTAACCTAACCTAACCTAACCTAACCTAACCTAACCTAACCTAACCTAACCTAACCTAACCTAACCTAACCTAACCTAACCTAACCTAACCTAACCTAACCTAACCTAACCTAACCTAACCTAACCTAACCTAACCTAACCTAACCTAACCTAACCTAACCTAACCTAACCTAACCTAACCTAACCTAACCTAACCTAACCTAACCTAACCTAACCTAACCTAACCTAACCTAACCTAACCTAACCTAACCTAACCTAACCTAACCTAACCTAACCTAACCTAACCTAACCTAACCTAACCTAACCTAACCTAACCTAACCTAACCTAACCTAACCTAACCTAACCTAACCTAACCTAACCTAACCTAACCTAACCTAACCTAACCTAACCTAACCTAACCTAACCTAACCTAACCTAACCTAACCTAACCTAACCTAACCTAACCTAACCTAACCTAACCTAACCTAACCTAACCTAACCTAACCTAACCTAACCTAACCTAACCTAACCTAACCTAACCTAACCTAACCTAACCTAACCTAACCTAACCTAACCTAACCTAACCTAACCTAACCTAACCTAACCTAACCTAACCTAACCTAACCTAACCTAACCTAACCTAACCTAACCTAACCTAACCTAACCTAACCTAACCTAACCTAACCTAACCTAACCTAACCTAACCTAACCTAACCTAACCTAACCTAACCTAACCTAACCTAACCTAACCTAACCTAACCTAACCTAACCTAACCTAACCTAACCTAACCTAACCTAACCTAACCTAACCTAACCTAACCTAACCTAACCTAACCTAACCTAACCTAACCTAACCTAACCTAACCTAACCTAACCTAACCTAACCTAACCTAACCTAACCTAACCTAACCTAACCTAACCTAACCTAACCTAACCTAACCTAACCTAACCTAACCTAACCTAACCTAACCTAACCTAACCTAACCTAACCTAACCTAACCTAACCTAACCTAACCTAACCTAACCTAACCTAACCTAACCTAACCTAACCTAACCTAACCTAACCTAACCTAACCTAACCTAACCTAACCTAACCTAACCTAACCTAACCTAACCTAACCTAACCTAACCTAACCTAACCTAACCTAACCTAACCTAACCTAACCTAACCTAACCTAACCTAACCTAACCTAACCTAACCTAACCTAACCTAACCTAACCTAACCTAACCTAACCTAACCTAACCTAACCTAACCTAACCTAACCTAACCTAACCTAACCTAACCTAACCTAACCTAACCTAACCTAACCTAACCTAACCTAACCTAACCTAACCTAACCTAACCTAACCTAACCTAACCTAACCTAACCTAACCTAACCTAACCTAACCTAACCTAACCTAACCTAACCTAACCTAACCTAACCTAACCTAACCTAACCTAACCTAACCTAACCTAACCTAACCTAACCTAACCTAACCTAACCTAACCTAACCTAACCTAACCTAACCTAACCTAACCTAACCTAACCTAACCTAACCTAACCTAACCTAACCTAACCTAACCTAACCTAACCTAACCTAACCTAACCTAACCTAACCTAACCTAACCTAACCTAACCTAACCTAACCTAACCTAACCTAACCTAACCTAACCTAACCTAACCTAACCTAACCTAACCTAACCTAACCTAACCTAACCTAACCTAACCTAACCTAACCTAACCTAACCTAACCTAACCTAACCTAACCTAACCTAACCTAACCTAACCTAACCTAACCTAACCTAACCTAACCTAACCTAACCTAACCTAACCTAACCTAACCTAACCTAACCTAACCTAACCTAACCTAACCTAACCTAACCTAACCTAACCTAACCTAACCTAACCTAACCTAACCTAACCTAACCTAACCTAACCTAACCTAACCTAACCTAACCTAACCTAACCTAACCTAACCTAACCTAACCTAACCTAACCTAACCTAACCTAACCTAACCTAACCTAACCTAACCTAACCTAACCTAACCTAACCTAACCTAACCTAACCTAACCTAACCTAACCTAACCTAACCTAACCTAACCTAACCTAACCTAACCTAACCTAACCTAACCTAACCTAACCTAACCTAACCTAACCTAACCTAACCTAACCTAACCTAACCTAACCTAACCTAACCTAACCTAACCTAACCTAACCTAACCTAACCTAACCTAACCTAACCTAACCTAACCTAACCTAACCTAACCTAACCTAACCTAACCTAACCTAACCTAACCTAACCTAACCTAACCTAACCTAACCTAACCTAACCTAACCTAACCTAACCTAACCTAACCTAACCTAACCTAACCTAACCTAACCTAACCTAACCTAACCTAACCTAACCTAACCTAACCTAACCTAACCTAACCTAACCTAACCTAACCTAACCTAACCTAACCTAACCTAACCTAACCTAACCTAACCTAACCTAACCTAACCTAACCTAACCTAACCTAACCTAACCTAACCTAACCTAACCTAACCTAACCTAACCTAACCTAACCTAACCTAACCTAACCTAACCTAACCTAACCTAACCTAACCTAACCTAACCTAACCTAACCTAACCTAACCTAACCTAACCTAACCTAACCTAACCTAACCTAACCTAACCTAACCTAACCTAACCTAACCTAACCTAACCTAACCTAACCTAACCTAACCTAACCTAACCTAACCTAACCTAACCTAACCTAACCTAACCTAACCTAACCTAACCTAACCTAACCTAACCTAACCTAACCTAACCTAACCTAACCTAACCTAACCTAACCTAACCTAACCTAACCTAACCTAACCTAACCTAACCTAACCTAACCTAACCTAACCTAACCTAACCTAACCTAACCTAACCTAACCTAACCTAACCTAACCTAACCTAACCTAACCTAACCTAACCTAACCTAACCTAACCTAACCTAACCTAACCTAACCTAACCTAACCTAACCTAACCTAACCTAACCTAACCTAACCTAACCTAACCTAACCTAACCTAACCTAACCTAACCTAACCTAACCTAACCTAACCTAACCTAACCTAACCTAACCTAACCTAACCTAACCTAACCTAACCTAACCTAACCTAACCTAACCTAACCTAACCTAACCTAACCTAACCTAACCTAACCTAACCTAACCTAACCTAACCTAACCTAACCTAACCTAACCTAACCTAACCTAACCTAACCTAACCTAACCTAACCTAACCTAACCTAACCTAACCTAACCTAACCTAACCTAACCTAACCTAACCTAACCTAACCTAACCTAACCTAACCTAACCTAACCTAACCTAACCTAACCTAACCTAACCTAACCTAACCTAACCTAACCTAACCTAACCTAACCTAACCTAACCTAACCTAACCTAACCTAACCTAACCTAACCTAACCTAACCTAACCTAACCTAACCTAACCTAACCTAACCTAACCTAACCTAACCTAACCTAACCTAACCTAACCTAACCTAACCTAACCTAACCTAACCTAACCTAACCTAACCTAACCTAACCTAACCTAACCTAACCTAACCTAACCTAACCTAACCTAACCTAACCTAACCTAACCTAACCTAACCTAACCTAACCTAACCTAACCTAACCTAACCTAACCTAACCTAACCTAACCTAACCTAACCTAACCTAACCTAACCTAACCTAACCTAACCTAACCTAACCTAACCTAACCTAACCTAACCTAACCTAACCTAACCTAACCTAACCTAACCTAACCTAACCTAACCTAACCTAACCTAACCTAACCTAACCTAACCTAACCTAACCTAACCTAACCTAACCTAACCTAACCTAACCTAACCTAACCTAACCTAACCTAACCTAACCTAACCTAACCTAACCTAACCTAACCTAACCTAACCTAACCTAACCTAACCTAACCTAACCTAACCTAACCTAACCTAACCTAACCTAACCTAACCTAACCTAACCTAACCTAACCTAACCTAACCTAACCTAACCTAACCTAACCTAACCTAACCTAACCTAACCTAACCTAACCTAACCTAACCTAACCTAACCTAACCTAACCTAACCTAACCTAACCTAACCTAACCTAACCTAACCTAACCTAACCTAACCTAACCTAACCTGGGGCGCTGGTCGGGTAACCTCCACGTTGGCTTTCCCGTTTCTTCCCCCCTTGGACTACGGTCCTGGGGAGCAGAAGCGTGGAGGCTGGTGCGCCCTGGACAGCGGTCAGTATACTCTGACTCTGAGGGGATCGAGCTCTGTATGCTGGCCGTTGACTAATAACCCGACAGCCCTTATCAGGGCTAGCTGACTCCATTGCACGAGGGGGTCGTGGGATCCGCACAGCCCTTTTCAGGGCTCGCCGTCGCTCCCGTGATCCCTCTGCTTTCAGAGGGGACAGGGGAGAGACGGTGTTAGGGATCGAGGGACGGGTCGGCCCACTGCTCGCGCGGGGGCTGACGGGCACTTGTGCCACCGTGGGAGGATGGAGAGGCTTAGCCATCCTCTCGCGTTCCGTAACCAACAGGGGCTCAACAATGACCTGACTAGTGGCTCCAGGAGGGTATGCTGGGAACCTGTTGGCCGGAGGGCTTGCCTTAACTGGCCGGCCCACGTCAAGGAAAAGACTTTAAAACCCGACAGCAATGTCGTTAAAAGCGGACCTCTCGCTGTAGGCTGTGGTTCCGGCTATGGCCGGCGGCGATGAGTGTCGGGCTGCCGTCGCCTCGTTGCTGATGGCGGCCACGAGGAGAGGCTCTGCTGGGGCGGGAGTGGGCTGGGCTCGCTCTTCCGCCCCGCGGGCCACCGGCGGGGGGACGCCGGCGGGCACAGTTCGCACGCGTTCCTGGGTGGGAACGCCGGCGGGCGCAGTTCGCACGCGTCCCTGAATGAGAGTGGCCACGGGCGGTGGGTCGGGGGACCTGCTGCCCCATGCTAATGTGGCGGAATGCGCCCCTCTGTGTTTCTGGGGTGCATTCATGAGGAGAGCCCGACAAACAAAGGGCGTCCCTAGCCGAGTCGCGGTGAGCAAACTATCCCGTGGCTCGGATTAGGTGAAGGAGGAACACCGTGGTGGTTTAGTGGGTAGTCTAGCCTCTCCGAGGTCAGGAGTCCCACACGAAGCGAACCCCCTGCCCCCGTGGAGGGTGAGCGAAGTGCCTAAATGCATTCCACCACGTAAAAAAAAAAAAAAAAAAAAAAAAACCTAACCTGGGGCGCTGGTCGGGTAACCTCCACGTTGGCTTTCCCGTTTCTTCCCCCCTTGGACTACGGTCCTGGGGAGCAGAAGCGTGGAGGCTGGTGCGCCCTGGACAGCGGTCAGTATACTCTGACTCTGAGGGGATCGAGCTCTGTATGCTGGCCGTTGACTAATAACCCGACAGCCCTTATCAGGGCTAGCTGACTCCATTGCACGAGGGGGTCGTGGGATCCGCACAGCCCTTTTCAGGGCTCGCCGTCGCTCCCGTGATCCCTCTGCTTTCAGAGGGGACAGGGGAGAGACGGTGTTAGGGATCGAGGGACGGGTCGGCCCACTGCTCGCGCGGGGGCTGACGGGCACTTGTGCCACCGTGGGAGGTGGGAGAGGCTTAGCCACCCTCTCGCGTTCCGTAACCAACAGGGGCTCAACAATGACCTGACTAGTGGCTCCAGGAGGGTATGCTGGGAACCTGTTGGCCGG
This sequence comes from Tyria jacobaeae, assembly GCA_947561695.1. NCBI lineage: Eukaryota > Metazoa > Arthropoda > Insecta > Lepidoptera > Erebidae > Tyria > Tyria jacobaeae. The sequence goes on along the minus strand of OX387229.1, from coordinate 16,294,969 downwards.
AGGGCTTGCCTTAACTGGCCGGCCCACGTCAAGGAAAAGACTTTAAAACCCGACAGCAATGTCGTTAAAAGCGGACCTCTCGCTGTAGGCTGTGGTTCCGGCTATGGCCGGCGGCGATGAGTGTCGGGCTGCCGTCGCCTCGTTGCTGATGGCGGCCACGAGGAGAGGCTCTGCTGGGGCGGGAGTGGGCTGGGCTCGCTCTTCCGCCCCGCGGGCCACCGGCGGGGGGACGCCGGCGGGCGCAGTTCGCACGCGTTCCTGGGTGGGAACGCCGGCGGGCGCAGTTCGCACGCGTCCCTGAATGAGAGTGGCCACGGGCGGTGGGTCGGGGGACCTGCTGCCCCATGCTAATGTGGCGGAATGCGCCCCTCTGTGTTTCTGGGGTGCATTCATGAGGAGAGCCCGACAAACAAAGGGCGTCCCTAGCCGAGTCGCGGTGAGCAAACTATCCCGTGGCTCGGATTAGGTGAAGGAGGAACACCGTGGTGGTTTAGTGGGTAGTCTAGCCTCTCCGAGGTCAGGAGTCCCACACGAAGCGAACCCCCTGCCCCCGTGGAGGGTGAGCGAAGTGCCTAAATGCATTCCACCACGTAAAAAAAAAAAAAAAAAAAAAAAAACCTAACCTAACCTAACCTGGGGCGCTGGTCGGGTAACCTCCACGTTGGCTTTCCCGTTTCTTCCCCCCTTGGACTACGGTCCTGGGGAGCAGAAGCGTGGAGGCTGGTGCGCCCTGGACAGCGGTCAGTATACTCTGACTCTGAGGGGATCGAGCTCTGTATGCTGGCCGTTGACTAATAACCCGACAGCCCTTATCAGGGCTAGCTGACTCCATTGCACGAGGGGGTCGTGGGATCCGCACAGCCCTTTTCAGGGCTCGCCGTCGCTCCCGTGATCCCTCTGCTTTCAGAGGGGACAGGGGAGAGACGGTGTTAGGGATCGAGGGACGGGTCGGCCCACTGCTCGCGCGGGGGCTGACGGGCACTTGTGCCACCGTGGGAGGTGGGAGAGGCTTAGCCACCCTCTCGCGTTCCGTAACCAACAGGGGCTCAACAATGACCTGACTAGTGGCTCCAGGAGGGTATGCTGGGAACCTGTTGGCCGGAGGGCTTGCCTTAACTGGCCGGCCCACGTCAAGGAAAAGACTTTAAAACCCGACAGCAATGTCGTTAAAAGCGGACCTCTCGCTGTAGGCTGTGGTTCCGGCTATGGCCGGCGGCGATGAGTGTCGGGCTGCCGTCGCCTCGTTGCTGATGGCGGCCACGAGGAGAGGCTCTGCTGGGGCGGGAGTGGGCTGGGCTCGCTCTTCCGCCCCGCGGGCCACCGGCGGGGGGACGCCGGTGGGCGCAGTTCGCACGCGTTCCTGGGTGGGAACGCCGGCGGGCGCAGTTCGCACGCGTCCCTGAATGAGGGTGGCCACGGGCGGTGGGTCGGGGGACCTGCTGCCCCATGCTGGTGTGGCGGAATGCGCCCCTCTGTGTTTCTGGGGTGCATTCATGAGGAGAGCCCGACAAACAAAGGGCGTCCCTAGCCGAGTCGCGGTGAGCAAACTATCCCGTGGCTCGGATTAGGTGAAGGAGGAACACCGTGGTGGTTTAGTGGGTAGTCTAGCCTCTCCGAGGTCAGGAGTCCCACACGAAGCGAACCCCCTACCCCCGTGGAGGGTGAGCGAAGTGCCTAAATGCATTCCACCACGTAAAAAAAAAAAAAAAAAAAAAAAAAAAAAAAAAAAAAAAAAAAAAAAAAAAAAAAAAACCTAACCTAACCTAACCTAACCTAACCTAACCTAACCTAACCTAACCTAACCTAACCTAACCTAACCTAACCTAACCTAACCTGTGAGGCCGTGGCCGATGTATCGCACCTGTAAAGCCGGCCCATACGTGCCTGAGCATGGCTCTACCACGGAAATATACTTGCTATTTAATTACCATGTTCACACCATGTGCATCATGTCCAATATATTTTGGGGCGCTGGTCGGGTAACCTCCACGTTGGCTTTCCCGTTCCTTCCCCCCTTGGACTACGGTCCTGGGGAGCAGAAGCGGGGAGGCTGGTGCGCCCTGGACAGCGGTCAGTATACTCTGACTCTGAGGAGCTCTGTATGCTGGCCGTTGACTAATAACCCGACAGTCCTTTTCAGGGCTACCTGACTCCATTGCACGAGGGGGTCGTGGGATCCGCACAGCCCTTTTCAGGGCTCGCCGTCGCTCCCGTGATCCCTCTGCTTTCAGAGGGGACAGGGGAGAGACGGTGTTAGGGATCGAGGGACGGGTCGGCCCACTGCTCGCGCGGGGGCTGACGGGCACTTGTGCCACCGTGGGAGGTGGGAGAGGCTTAGCCACCCTCTCGCGTTCCGTAACCAACAGGGGCTCAACAATGACCTGACTAGTGGCTCCAGGAGGGTATGCTGGGAACCTGTTGGCCGGAGGGCTTGCCTTAACTGGCCGGCCCACGTCAAGGAAAAGACTTTAAAACCCGACAGCAATGTCGTTAAAAGCGGACCTCTCGCTGTAGGCTGTGGTTCCGGCTATGGCCGGCGGCGATGAGTGTCGGGCTGCCGTCGCCTCGTTGCTGATGGCGGCCACGAGGAGAGGCTCTGCTGGGGCGGGAGTGGGCAGGGCTCGCTCTTCCGCCCCGCGGGCCACCGGCGGGGGGACGCCGGCGGGCGCAGTTCGCACGCGTTCCTGGGTGGGAACGCCGGCGGGCGCAGTTCGCACGCGTCCCTGAATGAGAGTGGCCACGGGCGGTGGGTCGGGGGACCTGCTGCCCCATGCTAATGTGGCGGAATGCGCCCCTCTGTGTTTCTGGGGTGCATTCATGAGGAGAGCCCGACAAACAAAGGGCGTCCCTAGCCGAGTCGCGGTGAGCAAACTATCCCGTGGCTCGGATTAGGTGAAGGAGGAACACCGTGGTGGTTTAGTGGGTAGTCTAGCCTCTCCGAGGTCAGGAGTCCCACACGAAGCGAACCCCCTGCCCCCGTGGAGGGTGAGCGAAGTGCCTAAATGCATTCCACCACGTAAAAAAAAAAAAAAAAAAAAAAAAAACCTAACCTAACCTAACCTAACCTGGGGCGCTGGTCGGGTAACCTCCACGTTGGCTTTCCCGTTTCTTCCCCCCTTGGACTACGGTCCTGGGGAGCAGAAGCGGGGAGGCTGGTGCGCCCTGGACAGCGGTCAGTATACTCTGACTCTGAGGGGATCGAGCTCTGTATGCTGGCCGTTGACTAATAACCCGACAGCCCTTATCAGGGCTAGCTGACTCCATTGCACGAGGGGGTCGTGGGATCCGCACAGCCCTTTTCAGGGCTCGCCGTCGCTCCCGTGATCCCTCTGCTTTCAGAGGGACAGGGGAGAGACGGTGTTAGGGATCGAGGGACGGGTCGGCCCACTGCTCGCGCGGGGGCTGACGGGCACTTGTGCCACCGTGGGAGGTGGGAGAGGCTTAGCCACCCTCTCGCGTTCCGTAACCAACAGGGGCTCAACAATGACCTGACTAGTGGCTCAAGGAGGGTATGCTGGGAACCTGTTGGCCGGAGGGCTTGCCTTAACTGGCCGGCCCACGTCAAGGAAAAGACTTTAAAACCCGACAGCAATGTCGTTAAAAGCGGACCTCTCGCTGTAGGCTGTGGTTCCGGCTATGGCCGGCGGCGATGAGTGTCGGGCTGCCGTCGCCTCGTTGCTGATGGCGGCCACGAGGAGAGGCTCTGCTGGGGCGGGAGTGGGCTGGGCTCGCTCTTCCGCCCCGCGGGCCACCGGCGGGGGGACGCCGGCGGGCGCAGTTCGCACGCGTTCCTGGGTGGGAACGCCGGCGGGCGCAGTTCGCACGCGTCCCTGAATGAGAGTGGCCACGGGCGGTGGGTCGGGGGACCTGCTGCCCCATGCTAATGTGGCGGAATGCGCTCCTCTGTGTTTCTGGGGTGCATTCATGAGGAGAGCCCGACAAACAAAGGGCGTCCCTAGCCGAGTCGCGGTGAGCAAACTATCCCGTGGCTCGGATTAGGTGAAGGAGGAACACCGTGGTGGTTTAGTGGGTAGTCTGGCCTCAGGAGTCCCACACGAAGTGAACCCCCTGCCCCCGCGGAGGGTGAGCGAAGTGCCTAAATGCATTCCACCACGTAAAAAAAAAAAAAAAAAAAAAAAAAAAAAAAAAAAAAAAAAAAAACCTAACCTAACCTGGGGCGCTGGTCGGGTAACCTCCACGTTGGCTTTCCCGTTTCTTCCCCCCTTGGACTACGGTCCTGGGGAGCAGAAGCGTGGAGGCTGGTGCGCCCTGGACAGCGGTCAGTATACTCTGACTCTGAGGGGATCGAGCTCTGTATGCTGGCCGTTGACTAATAACCCGACAGCCCTTATCAGGGCTAGCTGACTCCATTGCACGAGGGGGTCGTGGGATCCGCACAGCCCTTTTCAGGGCTCGCCGTCGCTCCCGTGATCCCTCTGCTTTCAGAGGGGACAGGGGAGAGACGGTGTTAGGGATCGAGGGACGGGTCGGCCCACTGCTCGCGCGGGGGCTGACGGGCACTTGTGCCACCGTGGGAGGTGGGAGAGGCTTAGCCACCCTCTCGCGTTCCGTAACCAACAGGGGCTCAACAATGACCTGACTAGTGGCTCCAGGAGGGTATGCTGGGAACCTGTTGGCCGGAGGGCTTGCCTTAACTGGCCGGCCCACGTCAAGGAAAAGACTTTAAAACCCGACAGCAATGTCGTTAAAAGCGGACCTCTCGCTGTAGGCTGTGGTTCCGGCTATGGCCGGCGGCGATGAGTGTCGGGCTGCCGTCGGCTCGTTGCTGATGGCGGCCACGAGGAGAGGCTCTGCTGGGGCGGGAGTGGGCTGGGCTCGCTCTTCCGCCCCGCGGGCCACCGGCGGGGGGACGCCGGCGGGCGCAGTTCGCACGCGTTCCTGGGTGGGAACGCCGGCGGGCGCAGTTCGCAAGCGTCCCTGAATGAGAGTGGCCACGGGCGGTGGGTCGGGGGACCTGCTGCCCCATGCTAATGTGGCGGATTGCGCCCCTCTGTGTTTCTGGGGTGCATTCATGAGGAGAGCCCGACAAACAAAGGGCGTCCCTAGCCGAGTCGCGGTGAGCAAACTATCCCGTGGCTCGGATTAGGTGAAGGAGGAACACCGTGGTGGTTTAGTGGGTAGTCTAGCCTCTTCGAGGTCAGGAGTCCCACACGAAGCGAACCCCCTGCCCCCGTGGAGGGTGAGCGAAGTGCCTAAATGCATTCCACCACGTAAAAAAAAAAAAAAAAAAAAAAAAACCTAACCTAACCTAACCTAACCGAGTCACTTTTGAACCCTCGTGGCAACCACGTGCGTTTTTGCAACGCTCTGGTTATAAAAAATCGATTAAGCGGGTAAACTTAGTGTTACGACAACGAATTAAGTGTCTATAGTTGCGTCTCGCCAAGCTCCATCTTGTGGTGATAAGTGTAGTAGCCGCACGATTGCGGCTGAGCCGCGAAAAGTGATTTTAAGTGTTTCTCGGTGACTAAACGAGATAAAAAGTGCAGTTTTTCTCGAATAGAAAGGTGATCTGTGAGTCTACAACATCGAAAAAGGTGTCGGAACGTGGAAGCTGTGGTCTTTCACCAGATGCGCTGCTGCGTTTTTTCCGGAAAACTCCCAATTTCCCGGAAAACGCCAAAGATCAAAGTTCAACCGACCACGTGCTCTAGGAAGGAGTCGCCGTAGAGCCGTGAAACTTTGCAGTACTGTGGAGCCCCCAAAGATCTACCTAACAACGCAAGTAAAATAATTTTATCACCCATAGTTTCATTATTATTATTATTAGAAGATCTTAACTTTGGAGTGTAACAGCAGTCAAATGAAGACGTTCTCGAAGAATCTGGAACTGCTATCTTTTGCGCGCTAGCACGAGCTACAAGTCTGCAGAAAAGCGTATTTTTAGGTCTAGGAATTTAAGCGTAAAAATTAAAATAGTAAAATTAGCGATTTAATTCAAAATTGTATTTAAAAAATTAAAAATTACAATATTATAAATATAAGATATTGTGTAGAATTATTTAAGCTATATTTGGAAATTTTTTGCAAATTTTTTGGTTCAGTGGTGCCGGAGTTATTAAATTTTTTGTGATTTTATGCAATTAAATCAAAATTAATAGAAAATTAGGTGATTTTGGTCCAGAATTGGTCTTTCCTACACCAAATCTATTGGGTCAACCCAAAAGACTGGGCCAAAATCATTATAAACAAAAAAGTTAGACAATTCCGCCATTTTGGTTTTTTAGGTTTCTTTTTTAAATCTTCGCTAGCTCCGGAATCACTGCACCTAGAGAACTGGAATTTTCTCTGCAGTGTGTATTGTGGTGTTGTCTGTCCATCTAAGCACTTTTCAGGAGTTTTCAGGCGGGGAATTTTATGGTCCCTGAAAACCACAGCTGTACATAAAGAAGGTCCCGTCAAGGTGTGCATTCAAAACCCCGAGCTCCTCCGACCGCTGGGGCCGGAGTTATTCAATTTTAAAACTTAGGTTTGACAGCTCGGCGGCCATCTTGTAAAAATTTAGGACCTTATAACTCCGGACTCGCTTGTCATAGCGAGGTATAAATTCGAGATTCCGGTTCAGGGCTTCTTACTCTATCGAATAGGTATAGTTTTGATCAAATTAGCGCCCCAAAGAATTGGACCGCCGGTAGAGAGCTTGCGGGTTAGAACTCAAAGAGAAGGTTCAGGTAAAGCAAACCCGAGCTTTCTGTGACTGCGGGTTCAGGAGATATCGCCAGTCAAAAATCCAGTTTGACAGTTCGGCGGCCATATTGGAAACTTTTAAGATCAAATATCTCCTGATCCAGTGGTCGTAGGAAGACGGGGTTTTGGGGAAAGTGGCTCTGGGGAAGCACTCAAGAGGTTTCTACCCCTTTTAGGTGTTTTCGGGACCCGAAAATTTCGTCTCTTGAAACCACCGTGGAGGTCTAGGGTTCATCGGGACCTTTACGGCGAGCCCAGGCACGGGCAAATCGGCCCACCGGTTGGGGAGATAACCACAAAAAAGGATTTGGTTTTTGTGGTTTCTGTAAAGAGCCCAAAACTTTGAACCTGGTTTACTCTCAGACCGGTTGGCCTAGGTACCCCGTGTTTGGTATCGTTGGGGAGGGCTTGGTGAGCTCTATCGGTGGGGCTCATCGGGGTGACTCTACATAGAGTAAGAGTTAGAGTTTTTCCTAATAACCCGCGTAAATTTTATTAAAACTATGTAAATAAGTGACAGGGACTATACATCCCTATAAGAACTGACAACTCTGCCGTGCAGAGGTAAACGGCTCTACATAGAGCATAGACTTTTTATAGCATATAGGTAGACAAAAGTTACAACTTTGTACTTGTGTTGTTCTGCTTTATATTCATTTAATACTTTGCATGTTTCTTTTATCTAGTAATAAGAATTACGCTGCGTACCGCGTTTTTTTGACCGGAACACTTAGATTAGACAAATAAGAAATATTATTTTGGTACTTACCTGCACGTCTTCACCACTGTACCTGTTGGACGTCCGTGGCATCGGAGGCACCCGGATACCTGAAATCAAAACGATGCGGATAAGTATTAATATAACACACACATTTTCATAAAAATAAATCCGGATAGGACAAGTAAAGGTGCACATAATCAGTCTCAGCAGATAGTTGTTATATTGGATTTGTCAGTGCACTTTCATTTCTATTTATTGACGGCGGCCCTATTGCCAGCCTATTTGCTTAGTTCTTTTACCGTTGTCTGTAGAGCAGACTAGTCAGCTTGACCTTTTATACATATATTATTGACATTTTAAAACTTATACAAACTTACACTTATCACTTTCTATAAATTGAAGCATACCTCTATAACAATGTTGGGATTGAGAACTCCAACCAAACCTGTAGAGGAAAACGTGGAGGCGCAGAAATCGCCTCCAAAAACCCAGACTCTAAGCTCTAAAGTAAGACGTAGTATAGGAGATTGGGAGGCCATGGGCATAGAGTCTGGCTCAACCCCAGTTACAAGCAAGTTGGCAGTCACTGCCAAAGTAAATGCGAAAGCATTGCCATTACAAGACAGCTCAAAACCGAAAAAACGATCTTCTGTAGACGCTACAGCATCCCCAAAATCTGTATATTTAGACCGCACAGCAGAAGCGCGGGCCTGTCTTACCAAAGCCAAATTACACTTAAATAACTCAAGAAACCTGAGAGGCGACATAAAGACAGGCGTTTTGGAGGCAATTGACCGGCTTTACCAAATAGTAAAAGAAGCAGAGTCACAACTAAAAACGGGAAAGTCGAAACCATTAAATGATACCCGTATACCAAAACCGTCAGAAAGCTCACAAAAGGCTGAAGACCAAAGCCACATCCTCGCTCGAATCGATCAGCACTCCAAACTTCTTCTAGAAAATAACAGAAAAATCGATGAATTAAAGGGAAAGATCGAAGAACATAGACAGGTTTTGGAGACACGCACTTACGCCAGTATTACCGCAAGCCAAAGCACCTATAAAACTTCTCCAAAGAAAGACACCCTTCACTCGGTTATCGTGACATCGGAAGATGAAACTCAAACAGGAGAACAGGTGCTCGCCAAAATTAGAGAAGCTGTAGATGCAAAAGAGGGATGGGTTCAAGTAGAAAGAGTACGAAAAGCAAGAGACAGAAAAATTGTGATGAGCTGCAAAACAAAGGAGGAACGCCAGAAAGTTAAAGAACGCATAGAAGGAGCGGGCGTGCGCCTGGTTGTCGAGGAGGTGAAGAACAAAAATCCACTTCTGAGGCTTAGGGACGTCCTCGCAGTTCACACCGATGAGGACGTTCTAAAGGCACTCAAAAATCAGAACCGGAGTCTCTTTCAGGGCCTTCAGAGCGAGGACGAGAGCCTAGTATTAAAGTATAGGTGCAGAGCGCGCAATCCACATGCTTGCCATATTGTGATCTCTGTCCCCCCTTCTGTCTGGAGGCGAGCATTGGATGTGGGCTCAGTACACATTGACCTGCAACCAGTTCGAGTTGTTGACCAATCTCCACTCGTGCAATGTTCCCGATGCCTTGGATACGGACATAGTAAGCGGTTCTGCAAAGAAACCATGGACGCATGTAGCCACTGTGGCGGCTCACACTTAAAAAGTGAATGCGCAGATTGGATGGCTGGCGATAATCCCACCTGTGTAAATTGTAGCAAAGTTGAGCTAACTCACGTCGAGCACAACGCGTTTAGCCAAGACTGCCCAGTCAGAAGGCGGTGGGATAGGCTAGCTAGAGAATCAGTGGCTTACTGCTAAGGGCGAACAGGGCGCAAAAATTTACAACTTCATGCAATCCAATTTGCAGCGCTCGAAGTTGGCTACTGAAGAAGCCCTTATAGAAGCAGAGAGACGAAATATTTCAGTTGCCCTCTTTCAGGAGCCATATGTGGGGAAAACAAAATGTATGAAGGGTCACAGGGGAACAAGAGTATTTCAAAGCGTTGGAGTCGGCATTGTGAAAGCGGCTATCGTTATCTTTGACTCCAATATTGATGTGATACAACACCCGGAACTCACCACTGAAAATTTTGCTGTTGTGGAAATAAGGACTAGTGCCTGGAGGATTGCTCTTGTTTCCCTGTACTTTGAACCCAACCAAGACATAGAGCCCTACCTCAAACATCTGAAGAGGATAGAGAAATCACTGCTCGTCAAAAATTTACTGGTCGGAGGCGACGTAAACGCCAAGAGCATATGGTGGGGTAGCCCAAAAACTGATCACAGAGGCGTGGAATTGACCGGTACACTGCATGAGATGGGCCTTCATATTCTGAACGAGGGCGACACTCCGACGTTTGACACTGTTAGGGGATACAAAAGGTACACAAGTTGGGTGGACATAACAGCCTGCTCATCGAAACTCCTTGGTAACGTGGATGACTGGAAAGTAGTAGAGGACCTTACTGGTTCGGACCACAACGGTATAATATTTCATATCAAATTGCAGAAATCACAGGGCTTTAACATAGAAAGAACAACTAGAATATATAACACTAGAAAAGCAAATTGGGATACCTTTGATAAAAAATTAATAGAACTTTTGAGCCAATACCACATTACCGAGGAAGAAATAATTAAAATAAGGAATAAAGAACAAGTAGAAGAATTGATAATAAATTTAAATAAAGCAATTACTGAAGCATGTGAACAAGCAATTCCTAAGAAGAAAAAGACAGGAAGAGTTAATATACCGTGGTGGTCCAATGAACTGGCGGCCATGAAAAAAGAAGTAGCTACAAAGCGCCGAAGAATCAGATGTGCTGCATCAGTCCGCAGAACCGTGGTTGTCGAGGAGTATCTGAAACATAAAGCAGAATATGAGCAAAAAGTAATGAAGGCACAGACTGAAAGCTGGAAGGAGTTTTGTGGAAGACAGGATCGGGAAACAGTGTGGGATAGTATATATAGGGTATTATCTAGAACCAAGAAGAGAGAGGAGGACCTAATGTTGGTTAGGGATGGACAGGTTTTGGACGCAAAAGAATCGGCAATCTTACTTGCTGAAGCGTTTTACCCGAAAGATTTGAAGGAAACAGACTCACCTTATCATAGTCACATTAGGCAGTTAGCACAGGAAGTGAACGGTGAAAGCCATGATGATAAATGCGATCCACCGTTTACCATGACGGAGCTAAAGACTGTGACAAATACCTTTAATCCAAAAAAGGCTCCTGGCGCCGATGGGTTCACCGCGGACATATGCCAACACGCAATAAAGCACAACCCTAGCTTATTTTTGAGGCTCCTAAATAAGTGTTTAGACTGCGAGTGCTTCCCCAGGCAATGGAAGCGGGCCGTTGTGGTCATACTTAGAAAACCTGGGAAGGAAAACTACACAATTCCGAAATCGTATAGACCAATTGGCTTGCTTCCGATTCTTGGGAAGGTATACGAAAAGCTTTTGGTGGGGCGGTTAAAATACCATTTGCTCCCAAAAATGAGTGCCCACCAATACGGGTTTATGCCTCAAAAAAGCACGGAAGACTCCCTCTATACCTTGATGCAGTATATTCGCAGTAAACTTAACCAGAAGAAACTAATTACGTTAATATCTCTGGATATAGAGGGAGCCTTCGACAGTGCCTGGTGGCCCGCAATAAAAACAAGGCTGGCAGAGGAGGCCTGCCCGATTAACATTAGGCGGGTTTTCGATGACTATCTTTCGGATAGGAATGTTGCTGTAAGGTATAGTGGTGAAGAAGTCAATGTCGTTACATCGAAAGGATGCGTCCAAGGTTCCATAGCTGGTCCGATTCTCTGGAACCTCCTCCTGGACCCTCTACTGAAGAGTCTGGAAAGCAGAGGTGAGTACGTGCAAGCTTTTGCGGACGATGTGGTCCTCGTCTTCGATGGGGATACAGCCCAAGATTTAGAAATTAGCGCAAATGCTGCTCTCGGTCATGTACAGGAGTGGGGTGTCAAAAATAAGTTGAGATTTGCTCCAAACAAAACGAACGCCATGGTTCTTACCAGAAAATTGAAATATGACACACCACGGCTCTGCATGGCGGGGGTCAGCATTTGCATGAGTAAAGAAATAAAACTACTAGGGTTAACTATCGACAGCAAATTGACTTTCAATAGTCATGTTACAAACGTATGTGGAAAAGCAATAGCCGTACAAAATCAACTGTCCAGAGCTGCAAAAGTTAACTGGGGTCTTAACCCTGAAGTGGTCAGGTCTATTTATGTAGCGGTAGTAGAGCCAATGATTCTGTACGCCGCAAGTGCATGGGCACCGGCCGCAAGTAAATTAGGAGTCATCAAATACCTGAACGAAGTGCAGCGTGGATTTGCCCAAAAAATGAGCAAATCCTACAAAACGGTCTCTCTCAATGCAGCCCTGGTCCTGGCTGGGATACTCCCCCTCGATATGAGAATTCGTGAGGCAGCATCATTGTATGAGGCCAAAAGGGGTGTGCCCCAGCTAGTACTTGGAGATCGAGAAGTAGAACGGGCACTGTCACAAGTAGTGGATTTTCCACATCCTGCTGATCAGAGAGGTCTAGATTTCAAGACTGTGGTTGACCAGGAGCAGCTTGACCAGTATAGCAGCCACGAGCTCCGTATTTTTACTGACGGGAGTAAGATTGAGGGTAGGGTCGGAGCAGCGCTATCCATGTGGCATGGCGCGTCCGAAACCCGGACCTTTAAACTTACTCTCCCGTCTTATTGCACGGTCTACCAGGCTGAGCTTTTAGCCTTGTGGAAGGCGACCGCTGTTGCACTCAAAAACCCCGCAACCAATTTTGGAGTCTACAGTGACTCTACGGCGGCACTCCAAACCATAACCAACTTAAAGTCCCCTCACCCTCTTGCAGTTCAAGCAAGGAACAACCTAAGAAAAGCTGAAATCCAAGGAAAAATTTTTAACTTATACTGGATAAAGGCCCACGTTGGATTGGAAGGTAATGAACGTGCAGACCTCCTCGCCAAAGAAGCCGCTCTAAACTCCAAACGTAAGCCTGATTATGATCTCTGCCCTGTCTCGTTCGTCAAGCGAAGCATTCGTATGGCTTCGCTCGACGAATGGAATCTTAGGTACGTCAACGGAACCACGGCGAAGGTAACCAAAATCTTTTTCCCGAGTGCAGTTGCGGCGTACAGAATAATTAGAAAAATTGAAGTAACGGGCGTCATTACCCAGGTCATGACGGGGCACGGTGGGTTCTCAGAGTACTTAAACCGCTTTGGGTGCAAGGGGGACCCATCGTGTATCTGCGGGCCTGGTGTGGTGGAAACCGTGCCACACCTCCTCTTCGAATGTCCTGTATACTGCAGGGAAAGATTTGAAATAGAGTTAGAATTAAGCACAAGTATAAATATAAATAATGTAAATGAAATTATGTTAGGAAAAGAGCGGCAAAAATTTTTAGAATATTGTAAAAATGTAGCAAATAAAGTTATAAGTAGAAATAAGTAAAAAATGTTATGCTGTATAAATATAATGATTATATTTTATGACAGCATAAATATACATATGTAAAAGTATAATAATAAGCACGCACGAAACAATAGCTAAAATAAGAACAACAAACAACACATATGATATGTAAATTTAGATATAAATATGTTTAATATATAAGATATGAAATAGACCAAGTCAAGAAATAGTGTAAAACTTATAATATAATAATCGAATAAAATAAGTTAAGTACTGAATAAGATCAAGCCAGAATTAAGATGTGTGTATAATGTATAATGGCACTGTAAATTACATAGAAAATAAAATAATCCCACCTAATTCCCAAATCCCAAACTAATATATATAAGATGAAGTATGAAAAAGAATTAGTATGAAAGGTCTCTGACAATGTTAGAGGTAAATGGAACACCCTGTGATGACGGGTGCATTATAAAAAAAAAAAAAAAAAAAAAACCTAACCTAACCTAACCTAACCTAACCTAACCTAACCTAACCTAACCTAACCTAACCTAACCTAACCTAACCTAACCTAACCTAACCTAACCTAACCTAACCTAACCTAACCTAACCTAACCTAACCTAACCTAACCTAACCTAACCTAACCTAACCTAACCTAACCTAACCTAACCTAACCTAACCTAACCTAACCTAACCTAACCTAACCTAACCTAACCTAACCTAACCTAACCTAACCTAACCTAACCTAACCTAACCTAACCTAACCTAACCTAACCTAACCTAACCTAACCTAACCTAACCTAACCTAACCTAACCTAACCTAACCTAACCTAACCTAACCTAACCTAACCTAACCTAACCTAACCTAACCTAACCTAACCTAACCACATACATATACACTAAGCACATACGCATTCAAGTACACACATACACACGTACACTTGCACTTACACGCACATGAGTATACACATACATAAACTTACATACACATACATACACTCACGCATAACAAACCAAGTGTTAAATATTATCTACACACTTCTACCTGTTTGACCCGTGCAAGTGAATCGAGTCTATTGACCGGTACACCTAGTTTTAGTATTTACACAGAAGACTCTCTCTCATTTATTATATATAATATAGATTATTTCATTATACTTGACACAGACCCCCATTTACAGGGTCTAGCAACCATTTTACAAAGGGACAACTTTCCCCGATCCACCTACAACAACCTACATTACACACCGCACTCATACACACTCACTCATCAACATGTACCGCACACCCACGACCTCTGGCGCTGCCAAAAAGCCCACAACTCCCAGCCCTTCCACCACAACTACAGCAGCGCAGGACGCTGCCAGGACCTTCATAAAAAGACCAGAAGCCAAAAGAAGATCACTCGATAACATGGACATTTACAAAAAGCAGAAACAGAATTACGCTGTACTATCGAGTGATCAGCTCCTCCAGGAAATAATGAAGACCTTCGAGGACATACCCTCGAAAGTGCATGAGTACCCTCAGATGAGGAGAGATATCAAACACTTCCTGGAGGTGCAATCAGACAAGGGCATACGGGCAATCTTCGAGCTCAGTAGGCGTATTCAAAGTCTCGAAGCAGAGGTCCCGAAATCAAGAACACCTACAAAAACCTCGTCATCCGATGGGCAGGATGACATCCTCAGGAAACTGGGAGAGGTGGAAGCGACCCTGACCGAGCGCATGAATGAAATGGAGAAAAGTTTAAGAACGGATATAGGGGGACTCCATGATGGTAACGACGACCGGGGCTCCGACATAATCGACAAAATCACCGACAGGATCGACGAGACCAGAGCTGCCATAGACCAAACGACTGAGAAGGTCGAGAGTCGAACGCATGCTCTCGTTAAAGACCTGGTCGGTGGTATTGCCGATGATGTCGTGGCAGCCAAACAAGAGCTCATAGAGGTCGCAAAAGGACTGGCATGCGACATAAACCTAGCCCCAGCCTTAGTCCCTAAGACATACGCAAGTGTCGCAGCAGTCAAACCCGTCCATCGACCTGCACTTCACTCGATGGCGGTCACCCTCGAGGGCAGCCAGGAGACTGCTGACGAGGTGCTCGCCAGGGTGAAAAGAGCGATTGATGCCAGAGGCACTGGCCTAAAAATTAACAAGGTTCGTAAGGCCAAGAACCAGACGATTATATTGGGGTGCGACACCGAAGAGGAAATGAGGAAAGTCCAGGAGATTATAGAGAGTCGCGGGGACGGACTGAGAGTAGCGCCTATGAAGAACAAGAACCCTCTCGTTGTCATGAAAGATGTCTTTGTAGACATC
>OX387229.1:16262244-16274744 GCA_947561695.1 Tyria jacobaeae | reverse complement strand
ACCTAACCTAACCTAACCTAACCTAACCTAACCTAACCTAACCTAACCTAACCTAACCTAACCTAACCTAACCTAACCTAACCTAACCTAACCTAACCTAACCTAACCTAACCTAACCTAACCTAACCTAACCTAACCTAACCTAACCTAACCTAACCTAACCTAACCTAACCTAACCTAACCTAACCTAACCTAACCTAACCTAACCTAACCTAACCTAACCTAACCTAACCTAACCTAACCTAACCTAACCTAACCTAACCTAACCTAACCTAACCTAACCTAACCTAACCTAACCTAACCTAACCTAACCTAACCTAACCTAACCTAACCTAACCTAACCTAACCTAACCTAACCTAACCTAACCTAACCTAACCTAACCTAACCTAACCTAACCTAACCTAACCTAACCTAACCTAACCTAACCTAACCTAACCTAACCTAACCTAACCTAACCTAACCTAACCTAACCTAACCTAACCTAACCTAACCTAACCTAACCTAACCTAACCTAACCTAACCTAACCTAACCTAACCTAACCTAACCTAACCTAACCTAACCTAACCTAACCTAACCTAACCTAACCTAACCTAACCTAACCTAACCTAACCTAACCTAACCTAACCTAACCTAACCTAACCTAACCTAACCTAACCTAACCTAACCTAACCTAACCTAACCTAACCTAACCTAACCTAACCTAACCTAACCTAACCTAACCTAACCTAACCTAACCTAACCTAACCTAACCTAACCTAACCTAACCTAACCTAACCTAACCTAACCTAACCTAACCTAACCTAACCTAACCTAACCTAACCTAACCTAACCTAACCTAACCTAACCTAACCTAACCTAACCTAACCTAACCTAACCTAACCTAACCTAACCTAACCTAACCTAACCTAACCTAACCTAACCTAACCTAACCTAACCTAACCTAACCTAACCTAACCTAACCTAACCTAACCTAACCTAACCTAACCTAACCTAACCTAACCTAACCTAACCTAACCTAACCTAACCTAACCTAACCTAACCTAACCTAACCTAACCTAACCTAACCTAACCTAACCTAACCTAACCTAACCTAACCTAACCTAACCTAACCTAACCTAACCTAACCTAACCTAACCTAACCTAACCTAACCTAACCTAACCTAACCTAACCTAACCTAACCTAACCTAACCTAACCTAACCTAACCTAACCTAACCTAACCTAACCTAACCTAACCTAACCTAACCTAACCTAACCTAACCTAACCTAACCTAACCTAACCTAACCTAACCTAACCTAACCTAACCTAACCTAACCTAACCTAACCTAACCTAACCTAACCTAACCTAACCTAACCTAACCTAACCTAACCTAACCTAACCTAACCTAACCTAACCTAACCTAACCTAACCTAACCTAACCTAACCTAACCTAACCTAACCTAACCTAACCTAACCTAACCTAACCTAACCTAACCTAACCTAACCTAACCTAACCTAACCTAACCTAACCTAACCTAACCTAACCTAACCTAACCTAACCTAACCTAACCTAACCTAACCTAACCTAACCTAACCTAACCTAACCTAACCTAACCTAACCTAACCTAACCTAACCTAACCTAACCTAACCTAACCTAACCTAACCTAACCTAACCTAACCTAACCTAACCTAACCTAACCTAACCTAACCTAACCTAACCTAACCTAACCTAACCTAACCTAACCTAACCTAACCTAACCTAACCTAACCTAACCTAACCTAACCTAACCTAACCTAACCTAACCTAACCTAACCTAACCTAACCTAACCTAACCTAACCTAACCTAACCTAACCTAACCTAACCTAACCTAACCTAACCTAACCTAACCTAACCTAACCTAACCTAACCTAACCTAACCTAACCTAACCTAACCTAACCTAACCTAACCTAACCTAACCTAACCTAACCTAACCTAACCTAACCTAACCTAACCTAACCTAACCTAACCTAACCTAACCTAACCTAACCTAACCTAACCTAACCTAACCTAACCTAACCTAACCTAACCTAACCTAACCTAACCTAACCTAACCTAACCTAACCTAACCTAACCTAACCTAACCTAACCTAACCTAACCTAACCTAACCTAACCTAACCTAACCTAACCTAACCTAACCTAACCTAACCTAACCTAACCTAACCTAACCTAACCTAACCTAACCTAACCTAACCTAACCTAACCTAACCTAACCTAACCTAACCTAACCTAACCTAACCTAACCTAACCTAACCTAACCTAACCTAACCTAACCTAACCTAACCTAACCTAACCTAACCTAACCTAACCTAACCTAACCTAACCTAACCTAACCTAACCTAACCTAACCTAACCTAACCTAACCTAACCTAACCTAACCTAACCTAACCTAACCTAACCTAACCTAACCTAACCTAACCTAACCTAACCTAACCTAACCTAACCTAACCTAACCTAACCTAACCTAACCTAACCTAACCTAACCTAACCTAACCTAACCTAACCTAACCTAACCTAACCTAACCTAACCTAACCTAACCTAACCTAACCTAACCTAACCTAACCTAACCTAACCTAACCTAACCTAACCTAACCTAACCTAACCTAACCTAACCTAACCTAACCTAACCTAACCTAACCTAACCTAACCTAACCTAACCTAACCTAACCTAACCTAACCTAACCTAACCTAACCTAACCTAACCTAACCTAACCTAACCTAACCTAACCTAACCTAACCTAACCTAACCTAACCTAACCTAACCTAACCTAACCTAACCTAACCTAACCTAACCTAACCTAACCTAACCTAACCTAACCTAACCTAACCTAACCTAACCTAACCTAACCTAACCTAACCTAACCTAACCTAACCTAACCTAACCTAACCTAACCTAACCTAACCTAACCTAACCTAACCTAACCTAACCTAACCTAACCTAACCTAACCTAACCTAACCTAACCTAACCTAACCTAACCTAACCTAACCTAACCTAACCTAACCTAACCTAACCTAACCTAACCTAACCTAACCTAACCTAACCTAACCTAACCTAACCTAACCTAACCTAACCTAACCTAACCTAACCTAACCTAACCTAACCTAACCTAACCTAACCTAACCTAACCTAACCTAACCTAACCTAACCTAACCTAACCTAACCTAACCTAACCTAACCTAACCTAACCTAACCTAACCTAACCTAACCTAACCTAACCTAACCTAACCTAACCTAACCTAACCTAACCTAACCTAACCTAACCTAACCTAACCTAACCTAACCTAACCTAACCTAACCTAACCTAACCTAACCTAACCTAACCTAACCTAACCTAACCTAACCTAACCTAACCTAACCTAACCTAACCTAACCTAACCTAACCTAACCTAACCTAACCTAACCTAACCTAACCTAACCTAACCTAACCTAACCTAACCTAACCTAACCTAACCTAACCTAACCTAACCTAACCTAACCTAACCTAACCTAACCTAACCTAACCTAACCTAACCTAACCTAACCTAACCTAACCTAACCTAACCTAACCTAACCTAACCTAACCTAACCTAACCTAACCTAACCTAACCTAACCTAACCTAACCTAACCTAACCTAACCTAACCTAACCTAACCTAACCTAACCTAACCTAACCTAACCTAACCTAACCTAACCTAACCTAACCTAACCTAACCTAACCTAACCTAACCTAACCTAACCTAACCTAACCTAACCTAACCTAACCTAACCTAACCTAACCTAACCTAACCTAACCTAACCTAACCTAACCTAACCTAACCTAACCTAACCTAACCTAACCTAACCTAACCTAACCTAACCTAACCTAACCTAACCTAACCTAACCTAACCTAACCTAACCTAACCTAACCTAACCTAACCTAACCTAACCTAACCTAACCTAACCTAACCTAACCTAACCTAACCTAACCTAACCTAACCTAACCTAACCTAACCTAACCTAACCTAACCTAACCTAACCTAACCTAACCTAACCTAACCTAACCTAACCTAACCTAACCTAACCTAACCTAACCTAACCTAACCTAACCTAACCTAACCTAACCTAACCTAACCTAACCTAACCTAACCTAACCTAACCTAACCTAACCTAACCTAACCTAACCTAACCTAACCTAACCTAACCTAACCTAACCTAACCTAACCTAACCTAACCTAACCTAACCTAACCTAACCTAACCTAACCTAACCTAACCTAACCTAACCTAACCTAACCTAACCTAACCTAACCTAACCTAACCTAACCTAACCTAACCTAACCTAACCTAACCTAACCTAACCTAACCTAACCTAACCTAACCTAACCTAACCTAACCTAACCTAACCTAACCTAACCTAACCTAACCTAACCTAACCTAACCTAACCTAACCTAACCTAACCTAACCTAACCTAACCTAACCTAACCTAACCTAACCTAACCTAACCTAACCTAACCTAACCTAACCTAACCTAACCTAACCTAACCTAACCTAACCTAACCTAACCTAACCTAACCTAACCTAACCTAACCTAACCTAACCTAACCTAACCTAACCTAACCTAACCTAACCTAACCTAACCTAACCTAACCTAACCTAACCTAACCTAACCTAACCTAACCTAACCTAACCTAACCTAACCTAACCTAACCTAACCTAACCTAACCTAACCTAACCTAACCTAACCTAACCTAACCTAACCTAACCTAACCTAACCTAACCTAACCTAACCTAACCTAACCTAACCTAACCTAACCTAACCTAACCTAACCTAACCTAACCTAACCTAACCTAACCTAACCTAACCTAACCTAACCTAACCTAACCTAACCTAACCTAACCTAACCTAACCTAACCTAACCTAACCTAACCTAACCTAACCTAACCTAACCTAACCTAACCTAACCTAACCTAACCTAACCTAACCTAACCTAACCTAACCTAACCTAACCTAACCTAACCTAACCTAACCTAACCTAACCTAACCTAACCTAACCTAACCTAACCTAACCTAACCTAACCTAACCTAACCTAACCTAACCTAACCTAACCTAACCTAACCTAACCTAACCTAACCTAACCTAACCTAACCTAACCTAACCTAACCTAACCTAACCTAACCTAACCTAACCTAACCTAACCTAACCTAACCTAACCTAACCTAACCTAACCTAACCAGAAGATACTTTGTGATAAAACCTCGTAATTCTGCGCCGTTTTCGCTTCCGACCACCTTACCGTGGCTCTCTCCAACCCCTAGACGCGTTCTATACCGTCTAGGTACAAAATAAATTCATTCCATAGCATTGGATTTTCCTTAAAAACCTTATTTTTGATAAAATTCGTTATTCCATTGTTTAGCGCTAATTAGTTTCACTTATTAGCGATTCAACTTTGCTCACCTGTCGGGACTGGTGTCTAGATCGCTTTGTGCGCCTAGGATCCACCAGTTTAGGCACGGAAATTGTAATTCTGCATAAATAGTTGTTAATTTTGTACTGAAAAACCTGTTTTTAGACCATAACTTTAAAAAATTATACTACACTTACCTTTCATTTTTACACTGTTGGATAGCTCTCGCCGAGGCGCTTCTAACGACACCACTCACGTGCGGCTATCTCTCACGAAACGTGAGAAATTGTCGTTTCGTTGATTTTCATACTTACCGAAAGTTTACCTGTAGGGAACGAAACCGCCATACATTAGAAGATACTTTGTGATAAAACCTCGTAATTCTGCGCCGTTTTCGCTTCCGACCACCTTACCGTGGCTCTCTCCAACCCCTAGACGCGTTCTATACCGTCTAGGTACAAAATAAATTCATTCCATAGCATTGGATTTTCCTTAAAAACCTTATTTTTGATAAAATTCGTTATTCCATTGTTTAGCGCTAATTAGTTTCACTTATTAGCGATTCAACTTTGCTCACCTGTCGGGACTGGTGTCTAGATCGCTTTGTGCGCCTAGGATCCACCAGTTTAGGCACGGAAATTGTAATTCTGCATAAATAGTTGTTAATTTTGTACTGAAAAACCTGTTTTTAGACCATAACTTTAAAAAATTATACTACACTTACCTTTCATTTTTACACTGTTGGATAGCTCTCGCCGAGGCGCTTCTAACGACACCACTCACGTGCGGCTATCTCTCACGAAACGTGAGAAATTGTCGTTTCGTTGATTTTCATACTTACCGAAAGTTTACCTGTAGGGAACGAAACCGCCATACATTAGAAGATACTTTGTGATAAAACCTCGTAATTCTGCGCCGTTTTCGCTTCCGACCACCTTACCGTGGCTCTCTCCAACCCCTAGACGCGTTCTATACCGTCTAGGTACAAAATAAATTCATTCCATAGCATTGGATTTTCCTTAAAAACCTTATTTTTGATAAAATTCGTTATTCCATTGTTTAGCGCTAATTAGTTTCACTTATTAGCGATTCAACTTTGCTCACCTGTCGGGACTGGTGTCTAGATCGCTTTGTGCGCCTAGGATCCACCAGTTTAGGCACGGAAATTGTAATTCTGCATAAATAGTTGTTAATTTTGTACTGAAAAACCTGTTTTTAGACCATAACTTTAAAAAATTATACTACACTTACCTTTCATTTTTACACTGTTGGATAGCTCTCGCCGAGGCGCTTCTAACGACACCACTCACGTGCGGCTATCTCTCACGAAACGTGAGAAATTGTCGTTTCGTTGATTTTCATACTTACCGAAAGTTTACCTGTAGGGAACGAAACCGCCATACATTAGAAGATACTTTGTGATAAAACCTCGTAATTCTGCGCCGTTTTCGCTTCCGACCACCTTACCGTGGCTCTCTCCAACCCCTAGACGCGTTCTATACCGTCTAGGTACAAAATAAATTCATTCCATAGCATTGGATTTTCCTTAAAAACCTTATTTTTGATAAAATTCGTTATTCCATTGTTTAGCGCTAATTAGTTTCACTTATTAGCGATTCAACTTTGCTCACCTGTCGGGACTGGTGTCTAGATCGCTTTGTGCGCCTAGGATCCACCAGTTTAGGCACGGAAATTGTAATTCTGCATAAATAGTTGTTAATTTTGTACTGAAAAACCTGTTTTTAGACCATAACTTTAAAAAATTATACTACACTTACCTTTCATTTTTACACTGTTGGATAGCTCTCGCCGAGGCGCTTCTAACGACACCACTCACGTGCGGCTATCTCTCACGAAACGTGAGAAATTGTCGTTTCGTTGATTTTCATACTTACCGAAAGTTTACCTGTAGGGAACGAAACCGCCATACATTAGAAGATACTTTGTGATAAAACCTCGTAATTCTGCGCCGTTTTCGCTTCCGACCACCTTACCGTGGCTCTCTCCAACCCCTAGACGCGTTCTATACCGTCTAGGTACAAAATAAATTCATTCCATAGCATTGGATTTTCCTTAAAAACCTTATTTTTGATAAAATTCGTTATTCCATTGTTTAGCGCTAATTAGTTTCACTTATTAGCGATTCAACTTTGCTCACCTGTCGGGACTGGTGTCTAGATCGCTTTGTGCGCCTAGGATCCACCAGTTTAGGCACGGAAATTGTAATTCTGCATAAATAGTTGTTAATTTTGTACTGAAAAACCTGTTTTTAGACCATAACTTTAAAAAATTATACTACACTTACCTTTCATTTTTACACTGTTGGATAGCTCTCGCCGAGGCGCTTCTAACGACACCACTCACGTGCGGCTATCTCTCACGAAACGTCAAAAAATTGCCCTCCCACCCTCCCTTCAGGCATATTTAAACTGCATATAGGAAGAGGAGAGCACTTCCGGTCCAATTCTTCAAAAAATTTTTTTGTTGCGGAAATATAATCCTTGAGTGTCCTGGTACCGGTGCGAACAATTTCGCTCTCACCGGCGTCCTTGTACTCGGCTTGGAACCACCTCCACACTGAAAATAGCGTTTATTTCATGACTCACTAATTTAACTCTGAATAACTTCTAGTCGACCGTACAAACATCTGTTCTTCTATAAAATCTCTCATATCCGGTCTCGCCCAGAGTTCCACAGACTTTAGTGGACACCGAGATGGCACCGTCTAGCGGCGACGTCTCGTCTCTCCCGGCAACTGCAGCAGATGCAACTAGCACCGAGTCGTGCATAAGCACGTTAAACAAACTCGCCGAGTGCATCACGGCTGCTATCGCCGAAGGGAAAAATGTTACGGCCGTCAATAAGCGACTTATTACTTCTGCGGCGAATGAGATCCGGTGCGTGGCCGCTAAAATACCCACCTTTTCCGCCCCGCAGGAAATCTGCGCGTCCCAAGACGGAAACCTGCGACAGGAAATCGCTACCTGCGTGCGCGAGGAACTTAGTAAGCACCTCGCCACGATCACGACACCACTCACACCCGCACCGTTGCCCATTACTTACGCGCAGGCGACGAGCGCCCCGGCCTCTCGTCCAGTGACTAAACCACCTCCGCCTGTTAAACCTGCCCTCATCGTTGCGCCGCAAGGCAACAACACGTCCCAAACACGTCAGGACGTAGTGCAGTCATTCAAAAACGAAGTCAATTTCCGCACCACTTCGTACGCACCGTCTAGAATACAGGCCGTGTCTAATAATAAGTTACGAGTGGAATTCGAGACTGAGCAACAGCGCGATGAAATACTTAAAAAGTTAGAAAAGTCCTCACAACTCACTGCTGAACCGGCCAAGCTATTGAGGCCAATGATTATTCTTAAGGGAATATCATTGGACACGCCATCAGAAGAGCTGATCGAAGTCATCCGCGGTCAAAATGAAGAGCTGACTGCCCTTGTGGTCGACAGCGATGATTTGCGGCTTGCATTCAAGCGAAATAACCGCAACCCTAAGTTGTACAACGCCGTCCTTATCGCCAAGCCCGCCATATGGCGCAAAATAATAGACATGGGGCGCGTCTGCGTGGATTATCAACGGGTACACGCAGAAGACTTCTCCACATTCCTCCAGTGCAGGAAATGTCTGCAGTTCGGTCACATTAAAATAAAATGTACTGCGACACAGGCACCCTGCTCTTACTGCTCGGAAGAGGGGCACGATACCAACAGTTGCCCTCTGCGCGAGAAGAAAGGCGCACCCAAGTGCTATAACTGCTTACAGCATAACACTAAATACAACACCACCCATGACGTCGGACACATGGCCACCTCCAACATTTGCCCTCGAGTGAAATCAATTAAAGCCAAAATAATTAACCGTACTGATTATGGACAAGCAACGCATTAAAATATTACAGTGTAACATCGACCGATCTATAAATAGTCTTCACGAATTTCTTACATATTTTTGTAATGGCCAATACGACATCGCCTTGCTGTCCGAGCCCTATATAGGCTCTGGCAAAGAGGTGAAACCGATTTCTGGAATTGACATCTACCAATACTCGAGAGGGTCTAATGTAAAGGCGTGCATTTTTGTAAAACAAGGGCGCGGTGTGGTTTTGGGGGAGTCTAGCCTATCGACTGCAAATCTATGCGTCATACAAGTAAAAACTGGTCGTCAGAAGCTGTACCTGGGATCCGCTTATGTGGAACCAAATGACGATACATCATCCACGCTAGAGGCTATCGACTACTTTCTTAAAGCTACATCGCGTCACAAGTGCATACTGGGAGGTGACTTCAACGGCTGGCACCCAGTATGGGGAAGCACACGATCAAATAAAAGAGGTAACGACTTAATGGAATTAGTCCAAACTAATGATCTGTACGTCTGCAACACTGGCGATACTCCGACATTCGAGACGGTGACGCATGGGCGCGATCGATCGTCAATCATAGACGTGACATTAGCGTCTGGCCAAGCCTTCGATATGGTCGGTGAGTGGAGGGTCAACCTTGAATGCTGCACCACGTCACAGCATAATGCCATAGAGTTTCATATAAACACAGAAAAACCAACATCATCCGGAACATGCAACGCCTCAACTTTCATGTTCAACACCGAAAAAGCGAACTGGGCAGCATTCAGGGATGCCGTGCTGCAAGAGGTAGCATTGTCCGACATACTTGAAAGCGACGTAAGCAGCTTAGATAAAGAAGAACTCGAGGCTCTCATCAGTCGAATAACATCCTTGATACGAGGCTGCTGCAAGGAAACCATGCCCATTAGAAGTGGAAAAGCCAAGCAGAAACCTCCTTGGTGGAGCGATACGCTGCAACGGCTCAAGGAGGAAGTGATAAGCCTTCACCGGCAAATACATTCGGCAAAACGATCTGGCCAACCCCTTGATGCCCTGCTTGAAGAGCAGCTCACTAAAAAGAAAGAGTACAGTGAGGCAATCAAAGCCGAATCCACTGCCAATTTCCGAAAGTTTTGTGAGCTGCAAACTAAAGAAAACGTCTGGTCCCTGACCAATCGCCTCCTAAAAGAAACTACACCCAGAAGACCCCCCACTACATTAAAAGTGGGAGACAGCTACACAACAAATGCAGAGGAAACTGCAAATGCTTTGCTCAAGCATTTTTACCCTGATGATTCCCCAGACCAAACACCAGAACAACAACAGCTGCGCACGCATTTCAACAATTTTTCTATTAACACCCCGGACGATCTCCCCTTCACGGAGGAGGAGGTGCTTGAGCAACTCAACTCCATAAATCCCAAAAAAGCTCCCGGTCTAGACAATCTTACATCCGACATTTGCCTACAGTTTACAAAAATCTATCCCCGGCTCATGACAGATATTTTCAACAGGTGCCTTTCACTCCAATACTTTCCCGGAGCATGGAAGGAGGCCTACGTAAAGATCATTCCCAAACCTGGGAAAGACGACCACACGGATCTTAAATCTTTCCGCCCCATAGGCCTGCTGCCGGTCTTCGGGAAGCTATTAGAGAAACTATTTATTAAAAGAGTTGTCCACAAAGCAGAAACGGAAAATAAATTAAACAAAAACCAATTTGGCTTTCGTCAACAAATGAACACTACACTAGCCTTACACACCGCACTAAAATACATCCGCCTAGCAAAAGAAAGCAAAAAATTAGCTATCGCAGTCTCATTAGACATAAAGGCGGCGTTCGACAATGCTTGGTGGCCTGCCCTCTTTCAACGTCTGGCCAAACTTGATATACCCAAAAACATCTACGGGCTTATCAAAGACTACGTAAAGGACCGAACAGTCACGCTGGATCACGCCGGAGTGCGCGCGCGCAAAGTACTTACGAAGGGGTGTATACAGGGGTCTGCATGTGGCCCCGTTTTGTGGAACATGATCCTGGACGACCTCCTAGACATGCAGCTGCCAGCGGGCTGCCACATGCAGGCCTTTGCGGACGACGTTCTCTTGATAGTTACCGCTGACAAACAAGAAGAACTGCAAACAATATCAAACAACATCCTAGCAGGTATCAGTAACTGGGGAACTAAAGTTAAGCTTAATTTCGGACCAGCGAAAACACAAGTCATAGCTTTCACGCCGAAGGCCAAGTCTGTGCAGCTCAATATGGACGGCACAAACTTGACATTCGTCCAGGAAATTATATTATTAGGCATCATAATAGATGAAAAACTCTTATTTAAACGACATCTGAAATACGTGATAGGTAAGGCCACGCGCATTTATAACAAATTGTGCGTTTATACTAGGCCAACCTGGGGTACACACCCAGAAAATACACGCACGATCTACCTTCACGTCATAGAGCCCATCATCACCTACGCCGCGGGAATATGGGGTCAAGTGGCAATGAAAAAGGGTGCACGCAAAGAGCTGGCCAGCCTGCAGCGAGGCTTCGCGTTAAAGGCCATCCGCGCCTTCAGGACAGTGTCCACCAACGCTGCACTGGCACTGGCGCAATTCATGCCGCTTGACCTCAGAATCCTCGAGGTGCATCAAGTAGAGCAAACTCGCCTCACCAACACTACTCACTTTTTGCCGGAGGATGTTAGGCTGGAGCGACCTACACCTGTCCGCGAACTACTACACCCAGCCCTAAGAGTGTCAAAATCTGACCTAGACCACCAAGAAGCTGACGAAACACACCAAATTTACACTGACGGCAGCAAACAAGAAAGCGGCGCTGTGGGAGCTGCCTTCGTGTGCTTTGACTCAGGTGGCTCAGAACAACCGACCATAACCAAAAAATTCAAATTACACGATTCTTGCACGGTCTTCCAGGCTGAGCTCTATGCCATACTGGAGGCCTGCAAATGGGCGACTCACAAATATCAAAACACTGTCATCTACACAGATTCCCAAGCATCACTACTAGCAATAGCAGACAGAAGTAACACACATCCACTCGTCACACAGATACACAAAATTATACACACACACCGCGTCACAAAACAGATAACATTAAAATGGGTCAAGGCACACAGGGGCAATGTTGGAAACGAGGCTGCCGATGCTGAGGCAAAACTGGCCACCCTGCTTCACAGGGCGCCGGACTACAGCTCGTTCCCAATGTCCTACGTAAAATATAA